>JAKTTW010000099.1:0-40128 GCA_030560525.1 Diutina catenulata
CCACAGGGTGAAGGTATGTGTGGTTTGACTCTGGTGACCGGGTGTGGTGACTCCTTGCACAACTAACGCTCTACCCGTCACCAATGCCAAAAGATTCTAGCCAAATGCTGAGAAAAGATTCCAACCAAGAGTCAAAACTAACCAAAATTCATTGATAGATTCCAACCATACAACACATTTATAATCCACACTAACCTGCGGGACCCCGACCCTTCCTTAAACACCCTAAAAACCTAACCCCCCAAAAACCGCTTACACCCAACCCCCGACCCCCCGGCCCCCGGGAAACAAAACCCCCCCCCCCCCCCCCCCCCACTTATCATCAAACAATATTATTCACTATGCTATTTTACAACGGCCACCAGCCCTTCGAGGATGCGGTCTCCACCGCGGTCTCCACCGCCGTCAGCACAGCCGACGCCACCGTCTCCGCCGCGGTCTCCGCCGCCTTGGCCGCCATCTGCTCCAGCCGCGCCTGGGGCGACATCAGCGGGAAGATAAGGTCGATGTAGCACGTCACCAACGAAAGAAGCGCAAACACCAACCGCAACAGCGCCGGCTGCTGCGCCGAGTCCTTGTCGGCCGCCGGCTTGTGGCGCGGCTCGTTCAAAAACGCCTGGGTGGCAAGGAACACCGCCGTCCACGACAACATGCGGTTGCGCATGAACATCGCGGCCATCGGCAACAGCTGGGCAATCATCGCCGACAGCTCGTTGCGCGGCTTGGTGGGCACGTGCTTGTACGGCACAATCAAGTCCTCTCTCACTTTGCACGTCGACATGGTGGTGTCCGTGGCGGGCTAAATTTTCGTTCAAGCCGCACGGGGTGGGGAAGGTGGAGGCGGGTGTGGGTGTGGGAAAGGGGATAGCAAGTGTGTGGGTGGTGTGTTGTTGGTGTGTGGTTGGTATGTGGTTGGTATGTGGTTGGTATGTAGTTGGTATGTGGTTGGTTTACGGCTGTTTATGGCGTTTATGGCTAGTTTATGTAAGGTGTTTTGTGCGTATTCGTAGTTTTGGTGGTGGGTCTAGAATAGACGTATAAACGCGAGTGATCGGTAAGTAGGGCTGTGACACGAGCTGTTTGCAGACAATTGGATCAATGTGGACCGGACTGGATCAATATGAAGTGAACCTGATCAAAAATCAACAAACTGGATTGGTGTGAACCGAGCTGTGTGTTATTAAGAGTGGTGTGGGTTGATACTATTATTACTATTCCTAGCTCTACCTATTCTGCTCCATCGATGTCTAAACATTCATTCTGTATGGTAATTAATCATTAATAGCCAGCACGCCCCATTAATAGCCAGCACGGCCCATTTGTACTGGTTCCTTGATCCTCCGGTTCCTGTTCTTCTGGTTCCTGTTCTTCTGGTTCCTGTTCTTCTGGTTTTCTTCTGGCTCCCCTTCTTCTGGTTTTCTTCTGGTTCCTTGTTCTCAGGCCCGTACCAACCCTCCATCCGTCTACACAATATCCTTCTGCCCGTAGTAGTACGCCACCACGGCAACCACCATCTCCAACGTGTACTTGACCGGGTTGTCCGCCTCCACCTTCTCCACCAACTTGCGCGCCTTCTTCCCGAGATCCCGGATCACCGCCACCTCGTTGGCGTCCATCTCGCGGTCGATCCGCACAAACACCGTCCAGATCCACAAGCTGAGGTTGTCGTCGCTCGAGCTACACAACCACTTGGTGAAGTAGTTGAGGAGCTTGAAGATCGTGGGCCGGTCCACCACCAGCACAAACCACGCCAACGGCGGCGGCTGGTTCTCAAACACAAACTGGCGCCACTGCTTCGGGTTGTGGGGCACGGGGATGTCGATCCCGTCAAGGTCGCGCTCGGACTCGGTCTGGACCTGGAACTTGACCTCCTGGAGCTTCGCCACCACCGCCTGGGCAAACCGCGACGCGGGCACGGGGGCGTGGGTGGCCGCGCCCGCGCCAGCCACGTAGTCGTCCTCGAGCTCGTCCTCCTCGTGGTCACGTGCCTTGAGCCCGCGGAGATACGAGCCCAACTCGCCGTCCTCGTGGATGTCTATGGGAAGCGCCTGGCTCATGGTTGCCGTGTGCGCGCGCAGGAGGCAAATGCACCCGGACACCGTGCTAGATAAGTGACCAGGGTGGACAAACGGTATGGCGTGTAGACTCAACAAGGCTGATATACCCATGATAACAAACCAATGGCACACCAATTGCACACCACACCACCCACCAATTACACAACATTACACAAAATACACACCACAGTCACCCTGCTCCTTAACTACACCCCACTACCAGCCAAACCCGCTTTCTGACCCACCTCACCCGCCTCGCACTCAATGGCTACACGGTCATATTCAGTCCCTGCTCCTCGTTCTTTCCTCCTTTTCCTCCTTTTCCTCCTTTTCCTCCTTTTCCTTCTTTTCTCCCATCTCCCTCTTCTCACTCCTCCCCGCCATAAGCCGCACCACGCATACACCTCGCCAGCCTACCCATGGGTCCCCGCCTATCGCTCCTCGCGCCCCTGGCGCCCACGGTGGCCATTCTGTCGTACGTGGACGTCCTCGACGGACTCCACTACACCGAAACAATCAACAATTCCCGGTTCCTCAAGACCGTCAAGGCCTCCGACCGCGACGGGGAGGTGGTGCTCAAGATCTTCATCAAGCCGCTCGGAACGGGGGTGGCCGTCAATCTCCAGACAGTCACCGAGCTCTGTGCCAAGCAGCTGCAGCTCCTCAGCCATTTTCCCCACTGCTTGGGGTGGAGCCGGCTCATCGAGACCGACCGCGCCGGGTATCTCCAACGCCAGTGGGTGGGCACCAACCTCTACGACCGGTTGCTGTTGCGCCCGTTCATGGAGCCGGTGGAGAAGTTGTTTGTGGTGTACCAGATGCTCTCGATCGTCCGCGACCTCCACCAGCAGCTCCAGATCCACCACGGCGACCTCAAGCTCGAAAACTTCATGTGCACCCAGCTGCTCTGGGTGGTGCTCACCGACTTTGCCACCTACACCAAGCCCACGTGGTTGCCCGAGGACAACCCGAACCAATTCTCGTTCTACTTCGACACCAGTGCCCGCCGGGTGTGCTACGTGGCTCCCGAGCGGTTCTACTTGGGAGCAGTGTCGCCCCCCCAAAACATCAGCGACGACGGCTCCTTCGTGGGCCGCGACCAGCTCACCGACGCCATGGACTTGTTCTCGCTCGGGTGCTGCATCGCCGAGCTCTACGCCGACGGCGAGCCCACCTTCACCCTCTCGCAGCTCTTCAAGTACATCAAGGGCCAGTTCGTGCCCGACTTGCTGCTGCTCGAGGAGGTGCCGCTCATCAAGCTGATGGTGCAGCGGCTCACGCTGTTGGACCCGGCGTTGCGCCCGCTGGCGGGCGACTTGCTCGACGAGGCCGGGTTTCCCGCGCAGTTTGCCTACTTGTACGAGGTGGCCAAGGAGCTCGCGCAGGAGAAGGACGCGGACACCCGCGTGGACACGTTGTACCTGCGGTTCACTGACATCATGGCTCCGCTCGCGCCCGCGCCGTCGAAGTCCACCAAGCCTCGTCCGGTGGGGCCCGCCACCTTTCTGGTGGTGCCGTACCGGCTCCCGTTCCCGCGGTTTCCCGAGGGCGACCTCGATCTCCAGCCCGCGTTGCTCCTTCTCAACACCGTGTGTGCCTGTGTCAAGCTCGTGGTGCTGGTGCCCGTGCAGACCCGGGCCTGCGAGCTCATCCTCGCGCTCTCCGAGCACGTGTCCGACGACAACAAGCTCGACCGGTCGCTCGCGTACTTGTGTGTGTTTGTCGACGCCTACTGTGCCCAGCCACGGCTGCCCGAGGTGGTGTGCACCGCGTTGGCGTGCTTGACCACCCTCCTCATGCAGTGCCGGTACATCAACCCCATCAACGTGGTGGTGTTCCCCGAGTACTTGCTCCCGAAGCTCGCCACGCTTGCCACGGTGGCGCTGGCGCAGCACGAGCCCGCGGTGATGCGGCTGCTCGCCGCGGTGGTGCCCAGCTTGGCGCTGGTGGCCAAGCGGTTCTGGACGATGCTGAAGACGTTCAAGCTCCGCGAGTACGACCGCGGGGTCGACGGCGACGACCCGTTGGTGATTCCGAAGGAGCAGCTCGACGACCAGTTCGAGGCGTTGGCGTTTGCGCTCCTCACCCACCCGCACCCGGACGTGCGCATCGCCCTCGTCCACAACATCCTCCCGCTCTGCTACTACTTTGGCATCGACAAGACCGACGACACCGTGCTTCCGCACCTCATCACCTACCTCAACGACCTGAACTTCGCCCTCAAGCAGGCGTTCATGGACGCGATCATCGCCATCTCCCCGTTCATCGGGGTGCTCACCTTCGAGCAGTACGTGCTCCCGTTGCTCCTCCAGACGCTCGGCGACCCCGAGCCGTTCGTGGTGCTCAAGGTGCTCGAGGTGTTCACCACCGTGGTGGGCACCCGGCTCATCAACCCGCGCGTCGAGTTCAACGCGCTCGACGTGTACGGCGAGTTGTTGGGCCACGCGCTCCCGCTCCTCTTGCACCCGGTGGAGTGGGTGCGCCAGCTGGTGTTGTGTCTCGTGGCCACCATCGCCGCCAACCTCGCGGACGCCGACCGCTACACGTTTTTGTACCCGTTGGTCCGGCCCTACTTGCGCTACGACACCACCGAGATGACATGGGCGGCGCTATACCCGTTCCTCACCCGCGCGGTGCTGCGCCAGGTGTTCGAGGTGGCGATGCAGTGGCTGGTGGCGGCGCTGGCAAAGCTGCTGTTCTGGCTGCTGCGAGCCCCGCCCCCGGTGTCCAGGGCCCAGATGGGCAAGCTGGTGTACTTGCCCCGCACCGCCACCGCGCTGGCGCTGCTGCTGTTGCTGCCCGAGGACAAGCACTGGATCTACAAGCTCCGGCTGGTGGGGTTCGACGACCGCCGCGACTTGTGGAAGCTCCTGAAGCTCAAGCACTACATCCACACCCAGGCGCGCAACCGGCGCCCACCGCAGCCCACGGTGGCCTCGGTGGACGTGCCCCCACACAACATCTTCTTCGACATCGCCTACAAGAGCGAGCCGCTCGCGCTGGCCCCGTCGACCACCTCCACCGCCGTGGGCGACCCCCGCCGCGACATGGACCTGCGGCTGATGGTGGACGACCACGGCGGGTTGTCGCTCGTGTTCCCCAACCGCACCAAGGCGCTGCTCCAGACCAGCGCCGCCAACGTGTACGGCGAGCTCGACCTCAGCCACGAGCTGGTGCCGCGGCTCGGGCTGCTGCTGCTGGGCGCGCCCTCGCGCACCACCGTGGTCAAGGTCACCGACGACAGCGTGATCACCGCGTCGATCAAGTGCCTGTACCTGGGCGCCGACCCCTACATCAACAACTACCTCGAGCTGCTCCGTTTCGAGCCCGGAGTCGACAACTTCCCCGAGTTTGGCGTCACCGTGCCCACCCCGACGCCGATGCTGCCGGTGTGGCAGCCCCAGGGACGTGCGGTGGCCCGCATCCCGGGCCCGGAGCCGTCGGACGGGCTCGCGGTGGTGGCGGTGTGTCCCCTGCACGAGTTCTTCGTCACGGGCTCCGACGCCGGCGTGGTGACGGTGTGGGACACCAACAAGCTCGAGAAGCTCGTGCTGCAGACCAAGACCGCCACCGCGAGCGTGGGCCTCGGGGCGGCCGTCACGGGGATCCGGTTCTTGCCCCACCGGTTCGCTTTTGTCGTCACCACGGCCGACGCCATGGTGCGCGTAGTGCGGGTGGGGGTGCTTCGCGGGAAGAACAGGCGCATCCAGAAGTTCACCGGGCTCCTGGTGGTGCGTCTGGTGGCGGTGCCCGCGGTGGTGGCCGACTTTGGCTTCTTCCACCGCGACGACCGTCTCATGATCGCAGCCGTGTGCACCACCTCGGTGGTGCTCGTCATTGACGTGTGCGACTTGGACATCCGGGCCCAGTGGTGCAACCGGGCCATGCACGGGCTTCCCACGTCCATCGCCGTGGGCGACGATGCCTGGGCGCTCGTCGCCACCGACGCGGGCCGGGTGTGTTTGTGGGACTTGCGGTTTGGCCTCCAGGTGCGGGTGTACCGCGTCAAGCGTGCCCGCGACGAGAACAACCCCGTGCCCGTGCTGCTGGTGGTGGCGCTTGCGCCGCTGGGCGGGGGCATCCTGTTTGCCCTCGTGTGCCAGGCCGACGTCACCGTGTGGGAGATGCCGCTGCTCGAGTGCCGCCAGGTGATGGGGCCCCGGGTGCTGTGGGACCGCCGCTACCAGCTCCTCGAGGTGGAGACGGACATTGCGCGGGTCAACCTCGCCGAGGTGTTTGATGCGTTGGCGACGGAGCCCGCGGCTGCGGACGGGCCCACTGTGGGGGCGGCCGAGGTGGTGGACAACCACATGGTGGTGCTGGTGGGCAAGACGGTGATGTGCTGGAACTTGGAGTCCGTGGACGACTCGGTGGTGGTGAACAACGACGGGTCGTTGCTCAAAAACACCCCCGCCAAGGGCCAGGGGTTGCTCAAGGAGTACGTGCTTGCGGCGGACCTGGAGCGGCTCCGCAACAACCACGACATCATCACGGGGGTGTGCATCACCACCGTGCCGTACAACATGATTGTGACCATTGACCGCATTGGGGATATACACTTGTACACGTGAGTATAGTGAGATTATAGAGTAATAGCGATAGATGTATGCCAGTGGCGACTGAAAAGACGATGGAATCTATCCACGGTAGACTGGGCGAGAAACCTAGGTAGAGACAAAAATGTTAATCTGGTGATATCTTCAATGGGATCGAGAATGTGTTAGTTTCTAGCGATCCACGGTTAGACTGGGCTAAAGGAAAACCCTTTAGCTGGAGATAACTAGAGTAATCTCGTGATACCACCAATGAGGTCGAGAATGTGTGCTGGTTTTTAGTGATCTACGGTTAGCCTGAGCTGGAGGAAACCCATTAGCTAGAGATTATTTGGTTAATCTCGTGATAAACTCAATGGAATCGAGAATTTGTGTTTCTAGTGGTCCACGGTTAGACTAAGCTAGAGGAAAAACCCTAGCTAGAGACACATATGGTTAATCTCGTGATAAACTCAATGGAATCGAGAACTTGTTAGTTTCTAGTGGTCCACGGACTGGGCTAGAGAAAACCCCACTAGCTAGAGATGATTTAGTTAATCTCGTGATACCTCAACTCCCTCCCCGATCGGCCCCACAATGGCCTGTGTCTGCACACGTACGTCATCCACCTGTGCAGCCCACGCCAAGAAAAGCCACACCTCCGCCAAGTCTAAATAGTGTAGATCTCCGTCCCATCTCCGTCCCTGGATGTTCCGTGCATGTCTTTGTTCGGACCGGCAGTAACCGAGTCCACAAACGGCAGCTGACCCGGTCCCGATGCGCATCGCTTGAAGCGCGAACAATTCTCTCCACACTACACAATGCCGTTCGACGATAAGAAGGGTTTGGAGATTGCGCTCGAGGAGGCGAGAAAGAGTTACGCCGAGGGTGGTATCCCCATCGGTGCCGCGTTGGTTTCCGAGGACGGTACCGTTTTGGGCCGGGGCCACAACGAGCGCATCCAGAAGAGCTCGGCCACCTTGCACGGGGAGACCCTGTGCTTGGAGAACGCCGGTCGTCTTCCCGGCAAGGCCTACAAGAACTGCACCATGTACACCACCTTGTCGCCCTGCTCGATGTGCACTGGTGCCTGTTTGTTGTACGGCATCAAGCGGATTGTCATGGGGGAGAACGAGACCTTCGTGGGGGGTGAGGAGTGGTTGAAGCACGAGGGCGCTGAGTTGATCAACATGGACAACCAGGAGTGCAAGGACTTGATGGCCAAGTTCATTGCCGAGCGTCCCCAGGACTGGAACGAGGACATTGGCGAGTAAAAGGGAAGTGAGTAAATAGGGATGGTTTATAGGAGATAAAGGTACAGGTGAAAGAGTGTAGTTTGTGAGACGGTTACAAGGGTTGATCTGGGGCTTATTTGTTGTGTTCGATATATTTGTAACACGGATCGAACTGGCATTGTTCCCTGTTTCCGGGTTTGTGGAGATTTTTCCACAATTTGGAGAAAAGTACAAGACAAGAAAAGAAACCCAAAAAGAAGAAGGGGTAGCTAACTGCCCACAACACACCCCTGGGAGTCTCTCGCGGTCAAAAAGACAATGTAGCGGGCCCAAAAAAACAAATGTGGCTTCTGTGGATCGAACACAGTACCTCCAGATCTTCAGTCTGGCGCTCTCCCAATTGAGCTAAAGCCACGCTATAAAATCGGGTGAAAAATTTCGGTACACCAGCCGGCGGGCGAAAGCGACTGTTTTTGACCAAAAGACGGGGTCAATTCCGGGTCAAAATCGAACATAGCAACCCCACCGTCCCCACACCAACAATACACCCACCGCTTACACATTTCAAAGAATTGAACCAATTAAATTCACTAACTAGCTTACTTCAAGACCTTACCGTCGGCAATCTCAATAGACTTGCCGTCGATAACAACGGGCTTGTCCCAGGCAAGCATGTTCTCGAAGAACTCCTTGTCCTCGGGCTTGGAGGCGTCCAACTTGGAGTAAGAGTAAGACTCCCAGTCAGGGGCAACGTCGAAGGCAGGCTCGTAGTCCTGGCCACGGACGAGGAAGGCACCGGTGATACCGTTGTTGTTGTTCTCACCGTAGACAACCATGCAACCGAACATGTACTTGGTGGAAGCAGACAAACGGTTGAAGAAACCACCAACCAAGTTGTTGGACATGAAGGTCAAGGTCAACTCGTCGTTGTACTTGTAGTCAACCTTCCACAAGGACCACTCCTCGGGGTTGTACATCTTGTCCCAGAAGAAGGGGATGGCGGTCTCGCGGGTCTCCTCGTTGGAGTAGAATCTCTTCCACTCGTCAATGGGGGTCGAGGGCTTGCCGAGAAGCTCAAGAGGGTGCTTGGGCTTGGGGGCGGCAGCGGGCTCAGCGGGGGCGGCGGCAGCCTTGGGGACAGCCTCCTTCTTCTCAGCCTTGGGAGCAGCCTCCTTCTTCTCCTTCTTGGGGGGAGTGAAGGTCAAGGGCTGGGCAGGGATGGGGGTGTTGTCCAAGGTGCCACCGATGATGGGGTGGGTCTTGACAGTGTTGAACCATCTCATCAAGTTGGGGTGAGCCTTGGCGAAGGGAGCGGCCAAGATGGTCGACAAGAAGGGAGCCAAGGTGATGGCCATGAAGATGTCACCGAAAGTGCAACGCTCGGTGGCAAGGAAGGTGTACTCCTTGGTTCTGGCCTCCAAAACGTCGGCGATCTTGTTGAACTTGGCGATCTTCTCGTCGTACTGCTTCTTGTTGTAGGGCATTCTGCCGTTGACCATGAAGAGAGCAGGGAACAACGCCATCAGGATGTCGGTGGCAGCCAACGAGATGGTGGAGGTGACCTGGGCGGCCTGCTTGGCGTTCTTACCAACAAGGACAGAGATGTCCTCCTTGATGAAGGTCAAGAGGTACTCGTACACGGCCTGGAACTCGGTCAACTTGTAGCCCTTCTCGCCAATGAAGGCGGGGATCAAACCCAAGGGGAAGTTCTTCTTGAACTCGGGAGACTCCAAGTTGGCGTCAATGGTGACGTCCAACTTGAAGTACTTGATGATGGCAATCAACAATTGAGCCTTGCGAGAGGGCTCAAGCACGAAGAGAGTGTTCGACATGGTTGAAGAAAAGATTTTTTTTCAAATTTTTCAATACTCGCGATGGCTACGCGTGGCCCCACACGTGAGCGATCGGGCAACAACGAGCGCGTGGAGACGATCTGGCGAGGTGATCTGGGGTGGAGATCACTTTGAATGGACTAGGCAGTTGGTGGGTGTAGTGGACTGGTGCAACCATGTCGTCGCCAGTGCTCGTATCCGGACTTCGTAAACGCCGGTTCGTGTCGCTCGTGTCGTGTCGTTTCGGGCGTTTGACTCGTGTCCCGGGCGCCGTGTTTGTGTCAGCACATCGACTCAGACGAGGACAAAGCGCCATGACAATGCCCAGGCTCTGTGATTGTAATTGCACGGGCACCGCCCCCAGTGCCTCAGCCACCTCATGCACCCCTCGGTGTGTCGGCCAAGGGGATGGTGGGCTTAGTCTGCATGGAACCCGACCCCGTAACCACTGTCTACCTACAAATTAAACTACCGGGGTTGGAGCCACCCGCCATCCCTCGCTCGTGCAATGCACGATATGAATCGCCAACAAAGGGTTGATGTAATTGCACTGCTACCCAAAACCCGACTGCACATAGCTGGCTGCCAAGGGGGTCCCAGGGTGTGCCACTGCCAGGGCCACCGGACATCTCCTGATGGCGGGGCCCAGCTTCGGTCACGGGCTCGGTGACGACACTTTTCGCGGGCCAGGGCGACGGGAGACATGACTCGTGTTTAGCGATACCCCCGACCCCCACATACGACCGGTTACGACGGTTTCGTCGTGTCGGTTGCACGGTAACCGGGACACCCGCCATCACCTGGTCACCCGTTGCATGCCGGCCGCCAAGTCCCCTGTGGCCCGGTGGCTCTGCCTTAGCGCTACATGGTGTCCATCTACCTTATTCGATATTTTTTCAGGATGTGAGCGCTGGGGCGAAGCTTGCTGTAAAATGACGGCTCCCTAGCCCCGTAGCGGTGGGCGCGGGCGTTTTCGCAACGAACCCGCCCTCAGACCGAGCTAACCTCCCACCCGAACCCCCCAGCCCGTAGCCAGCTCTCACCCAGGCACCCCCGACCCACCCGCTGCTGCGCCCGCTCCCCTTTCTGAAACTAACAGTAGCCGCATGTTATATGCATGCAGGTCACTGCAGTGAACTCTCGAACAGGGAATAATCAGGAACACCTCTTTCCACCCGCTTTCTCCGCCACCCGCGCCCACACACCTTGGCGGATGCTACTACTATCATTGTTGCTGCTACTCCTGGTGGTGGCCGCGGCATTTGTGTCGTCGCAGAGCTGTCTCGACCCGCGAGAGCCCCAGATCCTCGACAAGTTTGTTATCGATGTCGCCATCAACGAGACCGACAAGGTGATGAAGTTTTTGGTCAACACGCGGGCGAATCCCGACGTCAACACCCTGGACAAGCTAGACGGAGCCGCGTTTGTCGACGTCAACCCCGTCACCAACACCTACACCACGTTGTATGTCGAAATGGACTTTATGGGCAAGCAGTTCTTCAACACCCTGCTCCGGTTCTGTGACCTTTTGGCGATCAAGAACACCACCGACGCCACCAGAGACCCCCGGTTGCCCGGCTACCAGCCGCACTTGGGGCTGCCCATTGTGGGTTCCAACGTCACCTCGGGTCTGATCAACCTGAGGCGGCACTTTGAGCACCAGAACCCCGACGACTTCCTGATGCCTGTGCCCTACGGGTTTTCTGGCGGGTTCCCCACCACCTTGCTCGACAAAAACGTCACCTTGGCCGGGTACTTTGCCAACGAGACCGGCGACGTGCTCCGGTGCCCCGTGTATCCCGGAGACTCGCTCTTTTTCTACTACGAGGTCGACATTGCCAAGCACGTACACAAGCTCGGGTCGTACCAGGTCAAGTTTTTTGTGCTCGCTCCCGGAACCGAGCCGAACGAGTCCGGGATCATCGGGTGTCTGCGTATCTATGTCACCCCCATCCAGCCGCTGGAGATCTCGGACCTGATCTTCTACGCCACCATCGCGGTGTTGATTGTCACCGCGTTGGTGAACGTGTTCATCATCGTCAACTCGTCGTTTCAGGAGTCGCTGAACCCGTTTTTGTACCGCGCCTCCACCATCTGCAACACCCGGTTGCTCAAGCAGTTGGACGCGGACATCACCCGCATCATCATCTACCTCCAGTTTGCATTGTTCCTTGGCGGGTTGGACCTCAAATACCCGGGCTTTTTCCAGCCGTTCATTTCCCAGATCCGGTGCTGTGCTCTCATTGGGGCCCAGTTTTTCAGCTCCCACCGCGGCGATTCCAACGAGGGGGTGGTGATCCCCGCCAACCGCGAGTCCAAGATGGACAACATCTACATCACCTTCAATTCTGGGGGTCTCCGGTCGCTCACGTCGTTCTCGTGGGGCCGGCTGGTGTTTGACATCTGGCCCAACTTCATGATCGTGCTTGCCATCTGGTTGGTGATCGAGGGAGCCCTTGAGGAGATGTTCTTGGGGGTCAAGTACCTCGTGGACAAGGTGGTTCGTCGCGTGTATCCACGGGTGACCCACGTCAACGGAGCCAGCTACACGTTTACCTGGCGCAAGAACTGCTACTTTCTCGTGGGCCAGTTCTACCACTCGGTGCTCGTGTTGTTTGGCGTTCCGTTCTTGACCCTCACCACCTACTTGTTCTTTGTCACCGCCGGCTCCACCGGGCGCAACTTTGACCGGATGCCCACCATGGACGAGATCTTTGACTCGGCTTTTGCCTCCAACGGTTCGTATGCTGACCTCGACGCCCAGATGTGCTCGTCGTTCTCCAACTCGGGCGAGCCGTCGGACGTGGTCCAGCTGTGCCCCAACAACAACGCCACCCAGCCCATGATGAAGAACCACCACCACGGCGTGCCGCGGGAGGCCATGGTGAGCTTGGTGCTTGCGCTGATCTGCTTCTTTTTGTGGATTGTCACCGCTGCCTACTTCATCTTCCGCTATCTCTTCACCATTCGCCGGTGGATGCTCGCGGTCAACCAGCGCACCAACCGGTTGTACACCCAGATGAAGCTGATTTTGTTGTGGGCGTTCTACTACCACCACTACCGCCCCGAGTGTGCGCAGTACGTGGCGCTCGACATCATCTTTATGGTGGCCAAGCTGTGTGTGATGGGGGCGATCCAGGGCAACGGCAAGGTCCAGGTGATCTTGTTGGTGATCTTGGAGGTGGTGGACTTGTTGGCGCTCTTTGCCCTCCGCCCGTACTACGCGCCCATGCTGTGGTACCTGACGCGGTGGGTGTTGCCGGTGTGCCGTGCCATCGTCACCGTGCTCAACATCACCTACATCCACGAGCTCGACATTTCCGAGGCCAACCGCACCTACGTGGCCTACACCCAGTTGTTTGTCCACCTCTTTGTGGCGGTGGTGTTTATCCTCAACCTCTGCTGGTGCTTTGGGGCCACCGTGGTGCTGATTGCCCGGGAAAAGACCATGGACGACGCGGGCGACGTCACGGACACCGGGAGCAACTACGACGGCGACTTCAAGTACAAGCCGGTGGTGTATTCGCAGCACGAGGCCACCCTGAGCGAGGAAAACATCCCCAAACGGTTGTCCAACCCGATCCTGGCCTATGGCCACTGGCGCAAGGTGAGTCTGAACGCGCTGAAGCTGTTGCTGAACCGGGCACTGACCCTCCAGCGAACCGCACTGGACATCGAGGACGACGAGACCGAGGGGTTTGACTTTTACTTCCGCGGCAAGAGCCAGAACAACGCCCAGCTCTCGGAGATGGTGTGCTCGCACGACAACCTGTCGGAGTGCGACCTGCTTCCGGACTCGTTCACGGCCCAGCAGCACGACTCCAACCTCCGCAAGAAGCGCACCGACTACCGCGTGCGCGAGGGCGACCGGGTGTACAACAAGTACTTTGTCGACGACGCCATCGACTCCGAGGTCAAGGAGTTGTGGGAGTCGCGGTTCAACAACCCCAAGAAGCTCGCAGACCCGCAGCGGTTCTTGAAGCGAGCTGGCACCTACATCCGGCGGCGGCCGCTGCAGGAGCACCGCAAGGAGTTCACAGTGAGCCGGCCGCGCCCGTTGGTGGTCAAGACGATGGCCCAGATCAACGAGGAGCGCATGGCGACTCCCGTAAGCAAGCCCGAAGGGGCGGACCCTTCTTAATCTGGTAGTTGATCTACCCTTTAATTCTAATTAATATCTTTAATAGACGATTTCATTATGCTACTTGCGCTTTTTGGACGGTCCGCTGTCGGTGGCAGACCGCTTCTTGGTGATGTTGCGGACGAGTTTGCCGTCGTCGATGGCGGCCAAGGGGGTGCCTTCGATGGCCAACAGCTTCGAGGTGTCGAGAGCGGCCCGGAGAGCCGCCACCTCGCCTGCCAACACGACGTGGGCCATCTGTGCGTGGGTGGTCACTGGTACCAACGTGGGAACCGAGTCCCGGGCCAGCTCCGGGTAGAGGGCGATCTGGGCCTCGAGGATGCGTTTGAAGTTGTCGACCATCTTGGTGGTCACCTTGTGGGACTCCACGAGCTGGTAGCACTTCTTGTAGACCCGCTTGATGGTGTCGGGCAGCGAGCCCACCTCCGCGAGGGTGGTGAGGATTTGCACGAGCAAAATGAGCTCGACGGCGACGTCGCCGGTGACAAAGCAGTCGTACGACGGCGCCACCAAGAGGACGTCTTCGTCGTCGTCGTTCTCCTCGGCTTCTTTCTCGGCGATCTGCTGGAGCTGGGCCAACACCTCCGGGACGTTGGTGATGGAGCCGGCAAAGAGGTGGGAGATGGTGGGCATGGTGACCTCGGCCACGTCAAACAGCGACCCGTGGGGCTGGACGTAGCCGTAGCGGCGCAAGATCTCGCCGTTGGAGTGGTCGGAGTAGGTGTTGTAGACCTGTTCGCCGGCCTTGATGGCCTTGGTGGTCTTCATGAGGAGGGAGTCCTCGCTGTACTCGAGGTGGGCGTTCTGGAACTCGGTGTCGGCGTTGAGGGTGTCTGCGAGGGGGACCATTGACTTGAAGTAGCCATCGGTGAGGATCTGGGGGGCGTCGGACTCGTCGTGCTCCCCGTCACCCTCACCTTCAGCTTCGTCTTCTGCTTCCTCCCCCTCCTCAGCTTCCTCCCCCTCCTCAGCTTCCCCACCCTGAGCTTCTTCCTCACCCTCCTCTGCTTCTTCCTCACCCTCCTCACCCTCCTCCTCGTCCTCCTCTCCCTCCGGCAAGTCCACGTCAAAAGAGTACGACATGATCGTCGTGGCCACCTTCAGAAACAACAGCTTGTCCACCTCCACTCCAAGCTTGAACTCCGCGAGCTTCTCCTTCACCTTCTCAAACAACTCGTCCGCCTTGGCGTGGCCAATCTGCTCCAACACCCCCAGAGGCTTGAGCATCTCCAACTCGCTCTCCTCCCACATAATGAGCTGGTTGAGCTCCACCCCAGGCTCGTCAAACGGCAACACGCGGAAGTACGGCCACCACCGCAGCTTGTCGCCCTCCACCTGGTACTCGTACAAAATGACAATGATGAGCGCCGTCCACTGGTCGAGCCTCAAAAGCTCCTCCTTGAGCTCCGGGCGGTTCTCCACCAATTGCGACGTTTGCACATTGAGCACCGCTGTCCGCGGAATGGTGAACAACACCTCGTCCTGGGCAATGTCGCGGGTCGCAACAATGCCGCGGCCCTGGTTCTGGCCCGAGAGATCGTCGATCTTAATGCTATCACTCACCACCACCCCATGGCTGGCGAGCCACTGCTCAAACTGGTGGGTCCGGTCCATCGCGATGGAAAATTCATGCATATTGCAACCAATATACATTTGCAGCCAACGGTGCGTTTGCACCCAAACGGTGCAGGGAAAATACGTCAATTACGATGAGACGGCCGTTTAGTGTCAATCTATATATCACCGTGAGCGTGGCAAGTACTCGTGCTCGGTGAGGTGCCGGAGATACACCCTGCTGGGGTATTTCGGGTGCCACTGCCCGGTGGGGTCTACCTGGCGTAAATACAGGTTGTCGCTGACGGCCACCGCGAGCATTTTGTTGGCTCCCGCCGTAGAGAGCGCCATGGCGGCAATGCTGGCCCTCGGAGACCCTTCGTCGGGAGTCGTTCCAAACGCTGGGTACATTTTCGTGCGGCGTCGCTTGTCGGTGTTCCACACACACACCGCCCCGTCGCCGCCCGCGGTGAAAAGGGTGCCATGGTGCACATCGAAGGCTAGTGCCAGCACGGGGAACACGTCGTCCACCTCGGTGGCCTTGTTCACCTTGCGGTGGCACCGGAACGTGAACCGCTTGGTGTCCTGGACGTGGGGATCGAGGTCAAAGAACTCCATCAGCACCCGTCCGTCGAGCGTGCCCACAGCGAACCCCTCGCCCGAGGGATAGCACGCTAGCGAGCACACCTGGTAGTGCATCGCGAGCTCGCGAGTGTCGTGGAGGCCTCCCAAGTCGTTGAAAGGCCGGATCAGGATCCGGTTGCCCGCGAGCGCCAACACGAGCACCCGGTCGTTGGCATCGGCGCAGAAGATCTTGGCTTCTGCGTGGTGACGCTCAGTGCCGCGGTCGGGCCGGTGCACATCGCTGACCCACACAATCTCACCACTGATGGTGGTGTAGAGGAGCAGCGAGCCCACCGCGCGGAGAAAGTTGACTGGGGAGTCGCTGGAGGCAATCACCCGGTCCACCCGGGTGTTCTCGAGATCGAGCTCACGCACGGTGCCGTCGCTGAGCGCCACGTACGTCGTCAGTGCGGACAGGGCGATGGCTATGGGCACCAGGGGACACACAAACACCAACGGGTTCCCGCCGCGCACGGCGTCGTAGACAAGCACCCGGGCGTCGCGACAGGCGACAAACAAGAGCAGGTCGCGGAACCCGAGGGCGAGCACCGTGTCGAGCTCCTGTGGTAGTGGGTCGAACATGGTGGACACGTGAGGTAAACAACGCGAAGTGCGCGAAGAGATGGGGAAGAAAAGAGCACTTGGGGTTAATGGGTAGTGGGTTGGTCGATTGTTGGTAACTCTTTAGGTTCTATGGTTAGTTTGGTTGTCTGTCTATATGATGGTGTACCTGGTGTGGTCTTTTCCAGGTTCCCTACGCGTGTTGTGGTGACGCGTTTGAACGCGTTTGAGAATTGTACTGGATCTGGTAGGCACAAGTGCGAAAGAATGACACTGATACTATCTCCCACCTTCCTCTAGTTACTTGTCAACTCACTTCAATCCATCACAATCGCGTGGTTAGAGCTCTCATCTCCCTATACCAATCAATTGCTTTCCACCTTCTCTATCTATAACCTATTTTCTCTCCTTCCACCTGTTTCTATTCTTCCACCTTATTTGTCTCCTCCACCTGTTTCTATTCTTCCACCGTTTGACCCTTATCTATAACCTGTCCTGCTTTACAACCTATCCTTCTTTACAACCTATCCTTCTTTACCCATCCTTCCTTACCCATCCTTCTTTACCCATCCTTCTTTACCCATCCTTCTTTACAACCCCCCTCTCCGTGCTGATCTTAAACTTGATCAACTCCGACGGGTCCTGGTCGGGCTCCACCCACTCGAACCCCTCGCCGTGGTTGAGCCAGAACTCAACAAACATGAGCTCCTGCGGCACATCGTTGATCACCATGCGTCTCCGGTACACCTCGCTACGAAACAACCGCAGCACGGGGGGATTGGCGTCGAGCACCTGGGGGAGATTGTCCTCGACGTGCACCTCGTGCACCTCCTGGGCCTGGTGGGTGCGCACCTGCGACGTGTGGTAGTTGCTGATGTTGACCTCGTGGTGCTCCTCGTAGTGCACTAGGATCTTGTTGATGGCCAAGAGCTCGTGTCGGTGCACGTAGTTGCGGAGCACCAGGTTCAGGTTGCGCCAGCTCACCCGGCCCACCAGGGGCACGCTCCACATCCGGAACCAGTAGTAGGCAATGGGACCCGCGAGCACCGCATCAAGCCCCACCCACACCATGAGAGGCACCTGGGTGAGCTCCCACGCCTGGAAACCAACAACTACCGCAAGCGCACCAAACAACTGCGCCGCCCCGTGCACCACCCGGGTGTGCTGGAGCTGGACAAACCGCGGGCTCGCCACCGTGCGGTCCACGAGGTAGAAGCTGTTGTGGTAGTCGTGGTGGGCGAGGAGCTGGTTGAGAGCGGTGTACATCGGAGAGAGGTCGACGGCGGCCACGGCTCCGGGCCGCGCTGCCTTGTCCACGTGGTAGTCGAAGTTCGTGAGCACGGCCTCGAAGATGCGCTGGGTGTCGGTGGGTCTCGGGTGCTCCACGAGGTAGCGTTTGGTGATCAGCGCCGAGAAAAACAGCCGGTACTTGTTGAGGAGGCGCCAGAGGGTGTCCTCGATGACCAGCTTGGTCGGTAGCGTCTCGATCTCGAGGAACGCGAGCCGGTGCTGGCGGGGCTCGATGGGCTGGGCCTGGTGCGGGTGGTGGTGGAGCGATGCGGTCTCGAGCCGGCGGCTGGCGGCGATCAAGTCGTACACATGGGGTTTGGGCGGGGTGTGGCGGCGGTACTGGTTCTTGAACTTGGCTATTCGTTTGGAGAAGAGCTCGTAGTTGAACGGGGCCCGCGTGAAGTAGCCCATGACATGGTGCGAGATGAACGAAGGTGCTCGGTAAGAATGAAGGGTGGGTGGGACCACGGGAATTGTGTAGAGTTGCAGTTAGGGGGAGTGGTGGTGGCGATACCACTCGGTGTTTACTATTGTTTTCGTGTTTACGACCTCGTAGGCTGTGGACGGATAGGACGTGAGCCAGAGACTGGTAACGAAGAATACCATGACCAGGAAGAAATTACTAGTACACTAAGTAGTGTTACCAAACGGACCAATGGTGACAATCGTACAAATCGTACCAGTCGTACCACTACATACCACAGATATCTACCCAATGCCACCTCCACTTTACCCCCGCGTGTTTACACCCTCTGCCTTGTGCCTTCTTCCGCCCTAATCTTTTTCAGCTGCGCGCTGCTGCTATTTCGGGACCGCGCGTTGATCCACCCACCAGCCCGTCACGTGCTCCCAAGCCCCGTCCCCACCCACCCTTGCCACCACTTCCCATCTCCTTTCCCCTCTTCCACCTACTTCTCCCCTTCCATCTATTTCTTTCTCCATCTACTTTCCCCCTTCCCCCTACTTCTCCCTCCATCTACTTCTCCTCCTCTCCCGTTCCTCGCCAACGGCTGACTCTTCCCAATCGGGACAAACATAAACACCGAGCTCTCCCGGCAAAATCTTACAAAAACCGTCTCCAAGTCGCATTCAGGGGAAATTACCTGCATCACCATGGACCAGGGCAACCCCGTACCCCCTGGCCACCACTCGGGCACCAGCCACTCGTCGCCCTACGACGACGACAGCTACGACGACCCGGAGGCCCGCTCGTCGCACTCGCAGCCACGGTCCCAGTTCGCAGCCCGCAAGGTCCAGCTGTACATGTCCAACTACAGCGAGTATCTGGGCAAAGTGGACGTGGTGGACGACATGGCCATCTCGGTGGTGGTGCCCAAGAACTTGCTGCCGCTGAAACTGGTGCGTCTGGACGCAGGCTCCGAGGCCCTGTCGCTCGTGGGGCCCCAGAGCTTGCCCATGCTGAGGGGCCACCAGGACACCCGGGACGCGGACTACTCGTACAGCACCTCGGTCAGCGGCACCGTTCCCGCGCGACTGCCCCACCGCCCGAAGCTGGAGGTGTCCCAGGCGTACGCCAACGACTTGGCCATCGAGCTCGACGAGCCGGGCCACCGCAAAACCCCGCTGGGCGAGTCGTTCTCGTCTCGCCGCGGCCACAAGAAGAACCAGCACCTGCTCACGGACGAGCTTGACAAGATCATGGCCACCGCGCGAGCCGAGGCCGAGGAGGACCTCCCGTTGCGGAGGCTGGGTCCGGTACATAAGTCGCCCACCCGGCAGAAACCGCTCAAGATCTACCCCAAGGAGGAAGCGAAGGGCGAGCACGTGCCCCACACGCCCACGGGCTCGGGTGGCCCCGGTGGTTTGGGTGGCCCGGTGGCTGCTGGAGCCGTGGGCGGAGCCGCGGGAGCCGCGGTGGGCTCTGCGCTTGCCAGCAAGCACGCCCACCCGCAGGGGCCCCAGCCAGTGCCACAGGGACCCCAGCCAGGGTCTCACACACTCTCAAAGGCGCCTGGCTCGCACCCAGGAGCCCAGCCTGGTCCCCAGGGACAAGGTCTTGCCAGCCCTCAGGGCCAACTCCCTCCTCACGGACCTCCTCAGGGCCCTCACGGACACCACCAAGGACCCCACGGAGCCCAAGGACCCCACGGACCCCACGGCTCCGGCCACGCCTACCCGGGCTCCCACATCACCCACCCGAACTCCCGCCTGCCCGACAAGCGCCAGATACCCCCCGGCAGCCTCGAGGCCAAACGGCTCCTGGACCTGCACCGCCACCAGCGCCAGGGCCTGGGCGACATCCAGCTGATCATCTCTGCCGGGGTACCTCCGCGTCCGTCAGCCGACCAGGTGCTGCGAGCCCGCGACGCCTCCACCAAGCGGTTCTCCAAGGGCGACCTGTTTGGCATCGAGGAGGGCACCGATTTTTCGCTGACTGATGCCAAGGAGGAGGACCACGTGAGCCAGCCCCTGGACATCCTGCTGGTGGACCGCGAGTTTGTAGCCCCGGTGCCCGAGGACACCTCATTTAACCCGGGCCCGCCGCCGCCTCCGCCCCACAAACAGGTTCCAATGCTGCGGGCGCCGTTACCGCCCGCCACGGGCAACGACGACGACGACGAGTACTACGACATCGGCGACCCGGTGTTCATCCACAACCCCACCACCAAGCGCAAGCCGAGCCGCAGCCGCAAGCGCCAAAGTAAGCGCGGGTCCGACCTCAAACCGTTCCTGTACGCCACCTTGGTGAGCTTGTTGGAGAGTGTCAACGGCACGGTGATTGGCGAGGAGTTCTCGAAGCTCAACTTGCCGGTGAAGGAGAAGCAGTTGATCGAGAAGATCGTGGACCTGTTGCTGCGGTTGACGCTGGACATGGTGATTGACGAGCACCGGTACGAGGTGGGGATCCAGCGGTTGGAGAAGGCGCTACGGGTGTTGGAGGGGTTTATGTAAGAGTGTGATCAGCCAGGGGAATATAATGCCTGGTTATTCTGTTGGGTTTATGTAAGAGAAAGAAAGCGGTGGGGGGTCTGGGGGGCGCCGCCTGCGGCCCCCCAGCTGGTACCTTTTTCTTTGTACCGTGTCCCTAGTCTCGTACTACCGCTACACATTGGATACCAGTTGACTTAGCGCTCTCGGGTGATCCCTCATAACGATCTGCCAGGGGAATCTAAAGGTCTGGTTATTCTTGTCACCTCTGTTCGCCTCACTGAAGGCAGAGAAACTGTGTCTTGAGCCATTGCCAGCCTCAATGGCGTAATTCACTTAAGGCTCAGTTCCAGTTTACTGGCTCAAGTCCACTCCAATGGCTCATGTCCACTTGGCTTAATTCCACTTACGGCTTAATTCCACTTATGGCTTAATTCCACTCCAATGGCTCATGTCCACTTTCAGTGGCTCAAGTCCACTTTCAATGGCACCTACCAAGTCCCATCTGCCAAGAGTCCACTGGCTGCAAATAGCCTAGAGCAGCACCAGATCTTAGAAAATATATGTACGTCGATAAGGAATGTGAGGTGTCACAAACGTAGAGTTGCTTAGCAACCGGCCAGCTCGTCAGCGCGCACCACTGGTTCCGTCCACCTCCGCGGTCCATAAATCCGACCCGCCCATTGCATAATCTCTACCCTACGCCACCCGCCAAGCCCAGATGAAATTTACGATAACCCACCTATCACAACACCGCCACACCCAGCAACCAACGCCCGGGCCGCTTCGGCTCTTGCTCCATCCCTTCATTGTGTCGTCACCGCCTACCCCGGACGCCATTGTTGGTGGCTATCCCCGTGTGTTGCCGAGATAGGCAGGAGGACCCTGAAACGGCAGAAACCCTTCAATATGCGTGCGATATGCGGGGAATTTCCACGGTGTGGGGAACGTCATCCAATGGCAGCGCGCAATTGCGAGCCCGCCAGAGCTAAAAGTCTGTTCGGTGACTATCGGGGCCAGGGCGCGTAGTACGGTTCTACGCGTCACGGCTTGTCGTGGGAAACGTGGGTTGCGCAAGATAAGCACCGATTGCCGTTCCGGGCAGCGAGCGGGCTCAAACCGGGCCCACAAACCAATTGTAGCCCACCCGCACCGGTGCCTACCCCTCCGCACCCGCCTACCTCCCAACCCCGACAGCCACCTCCTATTCGTACGCGCTTACCCCATTTTTCACTGGTCATCGGTGGCCGCATACAGGATGGCACATTACCCAATGCAACATGAGCAACAGTGTCCCATTGTGCGAACAGACGGCTCCGAAGCGCCCATGACCCACGCGCCCCGCCGCCACCGGACCACTCCGGCACACCCTCCGAGCCCGTCCGACCCCAGCATCCCGCTGTCGCCGGGCCCCTCGGCTTCAGGCGACCGCAGACAACGCGTCCTGCACAAGACCGCCACACGCGGCAGCACCCATTTAAGGGAAGAGGAAGCCGCACACCCCCCCACGGCCACAGGGACTACGGAGCCACTGCTGGCACGGAACATGACAGAACTCGAACACAAACCGGACCTCTGGATCCAGGTGCCGGCCACCCCGCCCGCCAACGGACTGGGCCCGAAACCGGCCCGGCCCCCGGCGGGCGACCCGCTGGTGGAGTACGAAAAGATCCGCGAGCTACCGACCCCCGTGGTCAACCAGGGCCTGTTTGCCTACGGCGAGCTCGACGTGATCAAACCGCGCGACCGCGCGAGCCGCACCCGGCTGCCTCCGCGGGTGATCTCGGACTACAAGCCGGGCAAGTTGTTGGACCGCTCGCACCTGCTAACCCAGAAACGGGTGGCGTCGCTGCCGCTGGGCCAGTTGCTGCGGGCGCTGCTGCTCAAGCTGGTGCTGCTGATCGAGTCGGACGACGAGTGCCCCTACCTCCAGCTGGTGTTTGAAGCCCCCACCCGGGGCACGCTGTACCGGGTGATCAGCCAGATCGGCCGCGGCAACTTCTCGACGGTGGTGGTGGCGGCGTCGGCCATCGGCGCCATGGCCGCCATCAAAATCATCTCGTTCCCGCTCCAGCCCGACAAGGTGGCCAACTTCAAGAGCTACTTCATCCGCGAGCTCAACATCCTCACCGCGATGCACCACCCGTGCATTGTCCACCTCCTAGACTACAAAACCAACTTGCATTTCGACCGGGACGCGGTGACGCTGCCGACGTTCCGTCTGGACTCCCAGCTCAACTTGGCCGCCGACTCCGACGCCGCCGACGTGGCCGCGGTGCGCGCCAACCGCGACCAGCTCATCTTCCTCAACTACTGCCGCGGCGGCAACCTCTACCAGTTTCTTGTCCACAACCACCCGTTCCACCTCCGCAACCCCGTGTACTGGCAGGTGCTCTACCGCATCGCCCAGGAGCTCCAGGCCGCGGTGCTGTACATGCACTCGCACCAGGTGGTGCACCGCGACATCAAGCTCGAAAACGTGTTGCTCAACTACGAGTACCCCGAGATGGAGGCGTTGGCGGCGGACGGGTTTGCCAGCACCCCGCTCATCAACGTCACCGACTTTGGGTTGCTGAAGCGGTTGGCGCGGCCCGACGAGTTGTTGCTGACCCGGTGCGGGTCCACCGACTATGTGCCGCCCGAGGTGCTCATGGGGCTCGAGTACAACGGCAAGCTCACCGACCTGTGGCTGGTGGGGGTGGTGTTGTACGCGCTTTTGGAGGAGAGACTACCGTTTGACCCGCTCCCCGAGGGGGCTGACCAGGGGATGGCCGGGGTGCTGCCGCTGGTGCTCCGCCGCCGCCGGGCCAAGAACAACCCGTCGCACCGCATCGCCATGATCGACTGGCAGTGGTGCAAGGTGGCCCGGTATCTCGAGGACGACACGTTCCCCGACGAGGTGCGCACGGTGATTGAGCGGTTGAAGCACACGGTGGAGGGGTTGTTGGTGCGCAAGGACCAGCGCGAGCACGTGTCGCAGACGGTGGACGCGGCGGCGGTGCCTGCGGAGTTTCTACTGTAGCATTTGTATTAGTAATGTCGTTATGAACAGTTAAGGAAGTAGGTGGAATGTGGGTTGAATGAGGGTTGAATGAGGGTTGAATGAGGGTGTTGGCAACGTGTGGGTGTTTATGACAACGTGTGGGGATGAATGAGGGTGATGTTTTTGTGTAGTGACGTTTAAGGGATGTAATGAGTGATAATAGTGAGCCTTCGGGTTATTGGACCATAACCAACGGGGTATCGGTACTTATGAATCAACGGTTACGGGTACTATGAATCAGCTTGTTCTCTGGTACTAGTGAATCAACTTGTCATCTGGTACTAATGAAACCGTTGGGCTTTACAGGTGACACATGGCGTTGCATACGTCACCGTGGACAGCTAGAGTTTATTTAGTACATGGTGAGACTGCGAATCACCGACCCACCACGGACCACGCAGATCACCGAGAAACTAAACTAACGTAAGCCATTATAATTACGGCCCCATGAACACAACACACGATTTCACGCTTCACCGTGACGCCATGCTACTACCATACTACCATACTACCAACTACCATACTACCATACTACCACTCCCACCTCCACAACCATTCACAACCCCAACCACAACCACCCAACCAACCACCCAACCAACCACCCAACCAACCACCCAACCACCACAACCACACCCACCCTAACCATCACACCCACCCCTCCACCTCTCCCCACCCCTCCACCTTTTCCTCTCCCCACCTTCCCCTCCCACTTCCCACCGCTACCATTCTTTTTTCGCACTCATTTTCCAAGCCCTACGCTCGTACCAGCGCCAACCAGACCACCACCGGAGGGCATGACCGAACTCATCAACGGGCACGGCGCCAACGGGGTCAACGGCCACCACGCGCTGGCCCCGCCCGACATCCCCCACATCACCAACAACATCGTGCCCCTCACCAACATCCTCAAGTTCTACGCAGCCGAGGCCTACAAACAGCTCCTGACCGCGATCGAGCTGTTGGCAGGCCTGCGCGACTCGGACCCGGACCTCCTCCGCAAGAAACAGTTCTTGCACCAGATCATCTCCATCCGCCAGCACTTCGTCAAGCTCTACGCCTTGGTCAAGTGGCTGGCCAACGCCCGCGACATCTCAAAGCTAATCGACTTGCTCAACTGGTTCCGCATGCAAGACTTCCACTTCGACCAGCTCGCGTTCCAGACCAACTCGCTCAACCTGTTTGGCGGCGCCAAATTGCCCAACCTGGACCTCGAGACCGCGCTCGAGGTGATGCTCGAGGGCCGCCCGCAGTTGCCGAGCTACAACTACATCAAAACGCCCGCGGTGTCGCCAGCCAAGGTGTTGGAGGTGTTGCGCGACCTCAACCTCGTGTTGACCACGCGGATGGCCCTCCTCCAGGCGATCCCGCCGCGGTTCTTGCACCACTACCAGGTGGCGGACGGGCGCATCTACTTCACCATCCCCAACGAGTTCCAGGTGGCGGTCACCGTGGCCAACGACGTGATCCTCGCGCTGGACGACGACTACGCCAAACTGCCGTTCTACTTTGTCGACTTCAAGTTCTTGTTCGGACTCAACCCGGACACCCTGCTCATCACCCACCGCGACAACCACATCGTCACCCGGCTCCCGCGCCCGCTGCACGAGAAGCTCGAGAAGGTGGCCAACGCGGTGTTGTTGGCGCAGGGCCTCCCGGGGTTGTACGACTTGTTGCACAAGTACCTGATCTCGTTCAAGCTCTACCTCATCGCCAAGCAGTTGCGCGAGCTCCTGATCCACTCCAAGTGGCGCGGCAACATCCAGTTCAACTACCAGCACGGCGGCGCCCTCATCATCATCAACTACTGGTGCGCGGCGCCGCTCTCGCGCCAGTGGCGCCTGTTCATCGAGTTGGGCATCGACCGCCACTACAACCTCAACTTCCGGTGGTTCAAGAACGGCGGCTACGTGCTCGACCACGGCATCGACGGCATCTTCCTGCTGAACTTGGCGCGGCTGGCGCTGGCGCTGCCCGACGACGACCTCGACGAGGTGGGCGACATCCTGGTCGACCTCATTCTCAACATCGTGGCCAACCGCCACGCCGAGGTGTTGATGCTGGCCATCTACGACGCGTTGGTGGCCCGCGTGGGCACCGGCCAGTTCTCGTGGGTGCTGCCGCACCAGCTCCAGGTCCAGTTGCTGCCCAACAAGCTGGCGGTGTTTGCCATCAACCCGTTGACGGGCACCTTCTACTTTGTCGACCCGACCCCGATCCAGGACGCGGCCGCGGCCCGCATCAACACCGTGCCCGCAGCCGCCGCCAAGCGGTTCGTGCTGGAGGCAGAGTTGGTGCTGACCACGGTGGCCGCGCTCGTGCAGTTGCGGCTCGACACCTTCAACGCCGAGATCAACACCAAGCTCGTGACCACGGGGTGGATCGGCAACGAGATCATCAAGTTGCTGGACCCGGAGCACGCACGGCTCACCCAGGGGTTGGCGGTGCCCAAGCGCACGCTCACCCGGTTCTACCGCCGCAAGAACTGGCCGCTGCTGTGGTTCTTGGTGCTGTTGTTGCTGGGCACCCACTCGCAGACCTACTGGTGGGTGGCACGGATCAAGCTGATCAAGGGCGAGTGGAAGATCCAGTGGAAGGACGCGTTGCGGCTGGAGGACGGCGGCGTCGAGCTGTACCGCTTGGTGTACCTGTGGTTTGCCGAGATCGGCGCCGTGTGCATCAACACCATCATCGACCACATGCTCCTCGAGGAGCTCCGGCTGCGGCAGATCCTGTTCGTCACGGGGCCGCGGGCGGGCCTGCTCATGCAGAAGTACGGGGTGGCCGACGCGCGGGGCGACGCGCCCTACGAGAGCGTGGTGGTCATCTACAACCCGGACACGCTTTTGCTGCTCCTGGTGCTGATCAACTGCCTCTTTTTGCTGGTGAAGCTCGTCAGCGCCGCCGGCGGCACCCACATGCACCTCAAGCTCACCGGAGTGCTCAACCGCCCGCTCAACATCGCCGCAGACAACCTGCTCAACTTGACGGCCGACGCCGACGCGGGGGTGTTTGCCATCGCCGAGGTGATCAACCTCACCACCCTGATCGCGCTGGACCTGCTGGTGCCCACGCGCCCGTTGCTCGAGCCCATCTTCAACAACCTCAACAAACTCAACCAGGTGATCACCATCTTGAACCAGCTCGACTCCAACCACATCACGGTGGAGCTGAACCTGTTGGACCTCATCACCATCCGGTTCGATGCCCGGGTGCCCCATCGGGTGCAGATCGCCATTGCGGCTCGGGCGCTGGACCCGATCCAGTTGAAGGACGGCGGGTGCGACGCGGGGGCCACGCCGGACCACGAGCTCCCCATCGTGTTGGCGTACCTCAACCGGCGGCTCGCGGCGGGCGAGCCCATCAACGGGATCATCCGCTACCTCCGCGAGGTGGCGCCCATCCTCGCGGCAGTGCGCCGGGTGCGGAGCGAGATGACGTCCACCGCGGTGGGCCAGCTCGCCAACCGGATGCCGCGGCTCGTGTTCGACGTCAAGATCCCCACCCTCGACCTCATCCAGTTTGTGTTCCAGCTCAACTACTTGAGCCCGCAGCGCAAGCTCACCAAAGACAAAATCACCATCAACTTGCTGTTCAAGACCAACAAGTTTGCCAAAAAGGCGTCCAACTCGGTCAAGATCTCGCTCAAGGACAACATCAATCCCGAGAACCTCAAGTACAAGCCGCTTTTCGAGAAGATCTTCAAGGCGATCAACGACGGCGACAAGGCCGACGGGCTGGCCAAGTTGGTCAAGCTCAACTGCGATTTCTTGGTGGACCCCAGCATCACCGACGAGCTCATGCTGCTGATTGCGGGGTGCTTCCTCAGCTACTTACGGACCAGCGAGAGTAATTAGACACGATGTCAGTAATAGAATGTATTTATAGGAATGAGACAGGTGAAGTGGAGTGAGAGATGGATGAAGAATTAGCTCTGAAGGGTGGGGGTGAGAGATGGATGAAGGAATAGCTGTGGAAGGGTGGGGGTGTGTGGAAGAAGTTAGCTGTGGAGGGTGAGAGATGGTGTGGGATACAACATGTGGAAGGGTGGAGGTTAGAGATGTGGAATGAAACAACCGTGGAAAGAGGTGGAGGTTAGAGATGTGTGGAAATCAGCTGTGGAAAGAGGTGTAGGTTTGAGATGGCGTGAAGATCAGCTTTGGAGCTGGTTAGTGGTGTGGTATGGTGGGTGCAGAGTAACAGTAGTGGCATAGAGTACCAGGTTCGCAGTGTGACTGTTGGTGTGCGGAATATGACACGGAAGGGAAGCTGGTTAGCCGTGTGAGGCGGTGGATGACAAGGTTAGAGTGTGAGACGATGGTGACAGACAAGGTTACCAGTAAGACGTTGGTGGCTTACCAGTGTGAGACAATTTGTCCGGGCCAAGCTGCGTCACGAAACCGTAGTCACCACCTATGCCTCACGTAGCCACCGCTCCGCAGGTGACAACCCACAAAATCGGTCCATTCCTCATCCACAGACATTCCAGCACTACGGAAAGACTCGGAACAGGAAGTGTCTAATAATTTCAAGGCTGACCTCGGCTTCTTCGCTACTCCCTGCAAGCCATTTGGCCAGGACTGCAACATTGCATGCGCATGTAAAGCCGTGGCGACGGCAAGGCCACTCGGGCAGTACTACACGGGCAGTGCCCCTTGGGCGATGCCACTCGGGCAATGCCACGACGATGTTACCACGCCACTCCGCAAACACCCCATCTCCAGCCTCCTCGTCGCCTTGCTCGCTAGTGCACGCCAAATCGACCCAGACCACTTGCCCACCACACGTGTCTGAAGCCAAGTGGAACCATGCTAAGAATAGCGTCGCCATGGTGTCACCGGGCCATCGTGCCCAGATTATGGACCCACCAGATCGTGTTCCATATCTCCGGAACGCGCTAACGCCTGTTCCGGGTATTAGCACGTAAGAGTTACCGAGGCCACACCAGATTCAAGCATAGGTTATATACAAAACACAACTACCACTACAACCACCATTCATCCTCTACCACCCACCACCACACACCATTCCCTCCACTACCCCCACCCACCACACGGGCCCACCACGGAATCCCCGGATTATCGCACCCCGCTGGCCCGGGGTCAAACTCCGCGGGTGCTATTGCCGCAGATCAATAACCGCAGGTCCTCACTCGGAATTAACCTCCGCCAGGTAGCCGTGTAGAATGGGGCAATCGGATAACACTCTCCGGAAAAGTGAGCTAACTGGTTGGCGGCCCTGCAGCTGTCGCAGCGTTGCTCCGAGGTGTTGGCTAGGTAGCCAGGCAATGGCCCAGCCAACATTACGTAGCGACTATTGCGTAGTCACCATTGTCTTAACCACCAGTGCTAGCCATTGACTAGCCACGATTGCTAGCCACCATTACATACCCAACACTGCGTAGCCACCATATCTAGCCACCATCGCTAGCCACCATTGCTAGCCACCATTGCTAACCACCACTGCTACCAACCATTACCACCACTGCTCCCACCATTACCACCACCTACACTCACTCATTAATCTATGATATATTACCGTCTATAATCCGTCCTATTAAAACAACCCAGGGCCTCACTTGGAGGGCTTGCAGTCAAACACGCAGTCGACATTCTTTTTGTAGCAGCTCTCGCACT
The DNA here is from genome assembly GCA_030560525.1 of Diutina catenulata. Lineage (NCBI taxonomy): Eukaryota > Fungi > Ascomycota > Pichiomycetes > Serinales > Debaryomycetaceae > Diutina > Diutina catenulata. The sequence continues at coordinate 29,392 of JAKTTW010000099.1, forward strand.
TGTTCAACATCGAGTTGAACAGACACTTGACCTTGCGCTTGCGGCAGGTGAAGCACAGCGACTTGCGGGTGGAGGGCAAGAGAATGGTGGGCGCCGGGCCCGCGTACTCCAGCTCCCCCGCAAGAGACATCGACAACGCCAGCGTCAACGAAGCAATCGCGGTCTTGGCCACCACCGGCGACGGCAGCAGCTTCTTTTTGGCAATTTTCGCCGGGCGAGCCTTTTTGGCCAGGCTCACCACCACCACGGGGGCAGCGGCGGCGTCGTCGTGCTTTTTGCTGTTGATCATAATGTCTTCCTTGGTGAACCCCTTCGAAAAGCAGCAGGTGAGCCCCTTCATGTGGCACAGCTTGCACAACTTGAACCGGATCAACTTCTGGTTCAGCACCACCAAGTTGGTCTCGGCGTCGAGCGCCACCGCCTCCCCGCCCGCCAACTGGTCGCGCTGGGCCTGGGTCAACTGGTAGTCGCCACACTCGGCGCCGTTCTTGGCCAAGATCGCCACCTCGGCGTCGCACTTGACCTTGCGGGCACGGCACAGGTCACATGACGGGCCCAACCGCTGGCGGCGCTTCAGCGGCATGTGCTGCACCTGCATCGGCGGCAGCACCACCACGGGAGGCGACGAGCTCTTGAGGGTGGTCGACAGCGCCTCGAGCTTGGCCAGGAGCAGCAGCGCGGGGGTGGACCGGTCCAAGCGCGGCAGGGTGGCCGGCGACAGCATCTCCGACCCCAGCAGCGTCAACAGCGGCGGCGTCAGCATCAGCGCCAACAGCGTCAGCAGCCCGTGCATCACCACGGTGGAAAGCAACCCCAACCCGTTGAGGTTCTTTTCGGTGAGGGCGGGCGTCGCCGGGCGCGACTGGTAGAACCGGTTGGTGTAGCAGTAGTTCAGGAGGGCGGCAATCGGAGGAAGGGTCACCGCCGCCGGCGCGGAGTTGCGAGGCTCCAGCGACCCCTTGGGGGAGATCGGAGGCAAGCTCACGGGAGGCACCTTGTCGGACCTCATGATCGAGTAGGATAACAAATCAGACATCACTGCAATATTTTTGCCCCGCCACCGAGGGGATGCTTTGATTATATAGTGGGGCTGCCGGGTCCATCTGGCTGCATGCAAAATCTCACACTACAAAACCAAAAATGGGGCATCCGAGAGTGCATAACGCAAGCGGGTGAAATGAAGCGAGGAAAAACCGGAGAAAATCCGGACAAAAGGAGGGGGTGGTGGGCCACGGGAGGGGTGGGGCCACCACGCGAGAACCAGCACGGCGGGACCCGTACCCTGCCAGTAGCTACCGTGGCCGTCCCGGGCCAGCGGGAGTTTTCCGGTGGGTCTCACGTTTTTTTTCCTCGGTCAGGTCGCAAAAACGCCTACGGGAAAAGTCGGAAGACTCAAATTGTGGGTTCACACGAGTCAATCCTCGGACTACAACGCAGCGCATGAATCACAGGTAGAGGCTCCGGAGTTGGTGTGCGCCGGACTGGAGGGGCCCATAAAGTTGTACGATGGCACCACCGAGTCCGAGCCACTCCGGCAACGGGTGGGCCGTCGCCCCCGTGGCACTCAACTCCGACGGCGTCATCGCCCGCTCGTCGCTGGCGAACCCCTCATGTGGAAGCTTATCACCGGCTTCGGACTACAATCGATGCCAAGTACTGCATGTGGTTGCCCCACCTGAGGAGAAATGCCGAAACCGTGTGGGCGAGCAAGTACGCACCCGCGTTTTCCCACCGCCCGTCAAGGCGATGACAAGCGACAGCGAAAATCGTACGGTGGGGGTGGCTCTCCAACCGCTGGCCTACTGGGTTTTGCCCCTCGGTCGGTCCCAGGTTCGGGCAAACCCCGCTTGCATGTGCCAAAACCGCCAAAAGAGGAGACGAGCCCTTGGTCCGAAAATGACTATGAATCATCAAACGACATAATTGTATGCAGGCGGCGGTTACATCCAATCACAACCGGGGCTCGGAGTAGCTTAAACAATAGTTGCCGTACGTCCGTGCTCCACACCCTCCAATTGTTGTCGATCTCGTGCTACAGGGCCCCTCCGAGCTCGTCCGTAGCCCCCACAACCGCCACTGGCCCCAGGATGTGTGCCGTCCGGATACCGAAAAACTCCGCGATCGTAAGCGGCTGCGCGCACATTCTTGCTGCGGCGACACAGCGGCCGGCGATGTCCACTCCGATTAGGGGTCGAATCGTCAACGACATTTTTCTTGTCGGGTCTGGATACGAGGGTCTACGAGCTGGGGTCACGGCGGTTGCCGAAGCCACCTGGTGGGCGAGCACACTTCCATTGTCCCGCGGCCGAGGCTGTGTTTGTGATACCCCATGGGAATTATACTTCCGAGGCACGTGCCGTCGCTGGGGCGGGCCGTTGTGCGATGGAGAAAAGGAGCATGGGCTTCCGTGTTCCCGGCACCGGAGTGGAGCGATCCTGTATGGACTTCCCCGAGGTGCACTCTGCACTGGCCAAAGTCACAAGTGGGGGCACTCCGATAACGAATTTAAAGTTTTGCGGGGAGAGTCAAAGCACATGCTCCTGGACCACGGCCCCAGAGTGGGGACAAGGCGATGAAACCGTTGATCGTGAGGGGGGGACAATCGGGATCGAGTGGGGCCGTTGTGACGCTAAGCGCTGGCAAACGTAGAGAGGGGTTGGCCAGCCGTTGACTCGGGGACTGACCGTTGAGGAGGGGAAGAAACTTTATTAGACCGAGGCGGCAAAAATAGCAGCGAGTTTCACGATTTTGTCCGAAATCTTGGCCCGAGTGTCGGAATCTTCGCTTTGTTCGCTGTCACAAGATTGTCCCCCAGAGGTTCGGTGACGCCTGTAGGTGCGGCGTAGCACTACCCCAGAGAGCCGCCCTGGTGCGGCTCTTTTTTCTTTTTTCGCAGTGGCCATAGCGCTGATTGTGGCGGCCGCATTGGGAAAAACGTAAACACAATTACTATGCCGTTTTGGGCGGCGAGCAGCGATCAACCGCCCCAATTACAACCATCCCTACTCATCACCACTCAACCACTGCCAGAGCCCACCACCACCGGCCACCATGGACAGTGCCAGTACCTCGTTTAACTTGTCGATGGAATTGAGCACCCCCATCAAAAAGATCAAAAACCTCCAGTTGGATGACCATCTCGACCCCGGCCACCAGGGGGTCACGGTGTCCCAGGCCCCCGACATCACCCAGTTGATGTACCAGAAGGGGTACCTGATGAAGCTCACCACCAACGTGCTCTCCGAGCTCAACCAGCGGGTGGACCAGATCAGCGACATGTCCTTCGACTGCAACACCCTGACGGACTCGGTGACCGAGCGTCGCAACCAGCGGTATCTGGGGGCACACCGCCGCCGGTTCAACAACATGGAGTCCATCTCCAGCCACTACGCCGCCCACAAGCAGAAAAAGGACTTGCTCAAACAGCCCCTGGAGGGCGATTTGAAGCGCCGCAAGACGTTGACCGGGCACGACCGGGTCCCGGGGCCGCTTCTCAAGACCAAGGACAACGACCGCAAAATTGCCCCCTCGCGGCGGATGACGAACCTCAGCGAGGTGGCTCAGCCGCGGTCGCAGGGGTTTGCCAAGCCCTACCCGCCTTCGCGAGCCCGCTACTCATCGCTTGAGATGGCCGGTGTCAAAAAGGAGGCTGGTCAGACGACACCGGACACTCGCCTGTTCTACAAGACCCCGTGCAATCTGTTTAAGGGTAAGGCCAGCGAGAAGAGCCACCTGACGAACACCAACCAGGCCAGTCATATCAACCAAAACAACCACACCAGTCAAAACAACCACACCAGCCAAAACAACCACACCAGCCAAAAAAACCACACCTACTACAACAACCACACCAACCACACCACCCACACCACCCACACCAACACAACCCCCCTGACCCATGCCAAGAACCTGTTCTACAGAACCCCCTCCTCCTCGCTGCGGCTGATGCTGCTGTGGGCCACGTCGTCACCGGTGAGCTCGCCCCCGCATTCCTCGGTGAAACCCCTGAAAATACCCACGCTGGCGCTGATGAGATCATTGTCCCTGTACTCGCAGCCCACCATTGCATCCCAGTCCAAGCTCCCCCAGCTGCGGTCGATGCGGCTGCTCTCGACGGAAACGCCGAAGCTCCCGTCGCTGCGGTCGATGCGACTGCTTTCGACCCAGGGGCTGGAAACGCCAAAGCTCCCGTCGCTGCGGCTGGAACGGTCGTTGCGGGCCCCCACGGTGCCGCAGCCGTTCTCGCTCTACGCCAAGCCCACGATCCTGTCCTCGCAGAAGTCGCTCTCGTCGGGACGGGGCTAGGCTATTTAATTATGCGCATCTATGAATAATGAAATATATCATAATCAAACTGAAGGGTAATTATACCTGGAAAATGTAAAATTCGCAAAAAGAGTAGACTAATTAAAAGAGTAGACTAATTAAAAGAGTAGACTATTAAAAAAGTGTAGACCAATCTTTCATTTTATCCATCCATTACCAATCGACGCTCGTTTAGCACTCTCACCTGCTCATAGAGCCCATTCAAAATGCCATTTCACCTAGGTCATCTTGTCTACCAAAAATAGCCCGTCCACCAGAATAAGGCGCTGTCTCACATTGACACCGATTTACGACCTTCGACGCACCCGTCTCGCTTGTTTCCATGTTTATTTATCCCCTACCGTATCACAATGCAAATCCCCTCACGACACCACGGTGCCTACACTTTTGGGCCGCTTAGAGCCCTCGCCTTTTCCCACCACCCGCTTGCGTTTTGAGATCCGCTGCGGGCGCTCCTCGCCAGCCACGTACACGTCGCTCGGCAAGTCAAACACCTTGACGTTGCGGATGTTGATCCCGTGCACCGCCGCGTCAAAGTCGGCCCACGCCTTGCATTTGCTGATGAAGTCGGCACACGGCTGCTGGATGTCCAACTTCTTGTCGCCGCACTTGTTGATGTCGACCTGGAGGCCAATGAAAAACTTGGTCAAGTGCACCTCGTGGTCCGACTCCTGCAGCCGCTCGGTGGGCACCCCCTCCGCCACCTTCTCGCCCTTGACGTCGCCGTAGGTGGCCACGATGTTGTTGGCAACCTCGGTGGAGGCACAAAAGTACTTGTTGTCAAACGGCTTGACGTAGGGATGCGCCAACTCCACCCCCTCCACCGTCTCCAACCGCTGGACCAACAACCGCACCTTGGACTCCACCATCCCCGAGTACTTGATGTGGTCGTCGTAGGCGCCGTGGGTCAGGGCAACAATGCAAAGATAGAATTTGTACTTGAAAAAGAAGTCGTGGCGCTGGAACAAGTCGCCCCACGTCTTCTTCCCCGCAGAGATGTCGTCCATGATCTCCTTGCCGCGCTTGAGCTCGGCCATGATCACCTTGAACGTCAGCGCGTTGATGTTGTGGGTGGCACACATCAGCGGGTAGCTCGGGGTGATCACCGGCATCTTGTGGTGGCGGTCGCCGGGATAGAGCGTGGGGTTCCACACCCGCACCTGCAACGGGCCGTCCTCGATTTTCTTGAGCACCACCGGCTGCGGCCACAGCCACTGGTAGTACAACTGGAACACCCGGCCCACAATCACCGCGCCCACTGCGTTGGGGTACAACTGGCAGATGCGTGCCACCAACATCGCCCACGCCACCCCACCGGGGAACCCAAACACGTTCCCGTACACCGCGCGCTGCTGGGCCCACATCTTGATGCACCGCAACGCGTGCTTGAACACCGTCTGCTTGGGCACGAGCCGCAAGATCTCGTCGGTGACCCGGGTGCCGTTCAACGCCCGCAAATCCTTTTCGTCGACGTTGCGGAGAAGGTTTTTGTCGTCTAGGGTAAGGTTAAGCGGCACCCGCGACACGTCGAGCCGGGCAAACAACAAGTCGATCGAGATCCCGCCAAACTCGAGCTTGATGATGGGGACAAACGCATCGGGCACCGGGGCCATTTCCTCGAGCTCGGGCCGCTGGCGCAAAAGCTGGGGCATCACGTCAAAGAAGTCGCTGCGCGAGATGTGTTTGGGCACCACGAGCAACGCGTCGATGTCGGACCCGGGCCCGTACACCCCGAGCTTGTACGAGCCAAACGTGAAGATCTTGCCGCCAGCGTCCTTGGCCATGCCCTCCGACATGTTTTTCTTTTTGGACACGGTGTAGACAAAGTCCTCCGCCAACTTCTGCAAGATCGTCAACACCTCCACCCGCTTGCGGGTGGCCAGCTCGGCTTCAAACGAGTTGCGCAGTTTGAGTTCCTTGATGAGACCATCGTTCATCTCGTTCTCCTTGGGGGTGGGGTTGGCCACCAGGATGGGCGGTGTCACCCCGTAGCCGTGTGCGGAGTCGCTCATCTGTTGAAACTGGCCGGGTAGATGGGTGTGTGGACGGCAAGCTTCGGGGTTGATTTGGGCGCGCCAACGGTTTCAAGGTTGGTGTCCTGTATAGTGCGCAAGGGAGGTGAGCGATGACAAGTGGAGGCGAGGGGGATGGTGGTAGGGGTAGGTGGGTGTAGGGTGGGTGTGGGTGTGTGTAGGATGGGTGTATGGAGGGTGGATGGTGGATATAGGGTGGATGTAGGGTGGGTGGCAAGACAAGACTTCGTGGGGTTGGTGGTCACTGGTTGTGTGGTGAGATTCTCGGGGAAGGTGTAACCCCGGCCAAAATTGCCACGAACAGGCCACCGAGGGAAACCACTGCCAGGGTCAGCCCACTTTGCAGGGGCCACAGGGGCCACAGGGGTTACACGGGGTGGTTAGCCAGTGTTGTGGGTGAAGATTAGCTAGTGTGGGGAGATTGTGTACCCGGTGAATTAGTGGCATTAGAGCTCTGTAGCGGCGTTGGTGGGTGTGTCCGGCCATTGTCCTACCTCTGTCCACGGCTCATGTGAAGCCCACATGACGCGTGGCGTACCGTAAGCGAGCCATCAACCCTCTGACATAATCACCCCGCAGATTCATGCCAGATCTAGATGGTGGGAGACAGGTGCCTACGTAGCGGGCGAAGTAGAGCTGGTGGAGGGGAAAAGCAGCGGGTTGCAAGGTGCGACCAGACGAAGCAGCACCCAGAGAAAGAAACGCTGGTCGGCCTGTTCAGCCGAGCCGGTCGCCCAAACAATGCCCGTGCTGTTCAGCCACACGGCTAGTCAGCCGACCCGGGATTGTCCATACGACAGTACGGACCCTTAACTCCGTCGATCGCAGAGATGGCATCGACCGGCTCAGCCCCGATGCTACAGTGTCTCAGTGTCCTCTAATGCACGACTTTGCTTTGTTCCAGGGGCTTTGCATCTAGAGCCGCCTCAACATGTCCTGTCGATCACTCCCCACTGGATACGCTCTACGCCTACCACTGCCTCTACGACCACCCTACGACCACCTCTACCACCTCTACCACCTCTGCCACCTCCACCTCCACCTCTCACACCTCTCCCACCCCTCCCACCACCCACTTTCCCCGCCCCACCACCACCACCCACCACGCTCGCCTGCCACTTCCGCGTCCGTCCGAACAATCGTCCCCAGACCCTCGCCCCTTAAAAATGTGGGGTCAACGGACTTTCCCACATGAATGCCAACGCCCGTCACGCGACCCGCTCCCCCACCACACCCAACAACCACCGCGCCGGGTCCAGCTGCCCTGCCACCACCGCGAAGCCCAGCAGCACCCACCCGCAACCGAGCCGCGCATAAGCCCTCGCAATTACCACAATAGGTTGCACCCCTGCTCTCCCCATTAGGTACATATGCATGATAAAACCGATAACTCATCTACCGTGTGGGGCACTGGCGGTTGCCAGGCTTGGCAAATCACCGGATCCCGGTGCCAAACACCGCCACGGCGGCCCGGCATCCCACAACCACCTCCCGACGCGTTTCTTGGCGCGTCCGCAGCTGCACCTGGCAATTGCACCAGCGCACCCGGGCACACTACGCTCTGAACTCTAACCACCTCGACCGGTGAGGGGAATGGCCCGGTTCATGTGACACGGTGACCAACCGCACTCGGCCCCAGACGCACCCGCACCGCGCGGTGCGCCACACACACCCAACCCCGAACCCGCCACCCGCATCGCACCCCCACCCGTAAACCCCCTGGTCTTTTTTCTCGCTTTGTAACCGAATCCCCGTTGGTCTTCCTACACATTGACCCAGGTGGCGATTGCACGCGCGCGCAACGTGGATTACGACAGCACTTTTACCCGCCTCCGATATTTTTCTGTCTCCAATTGCCATGGGATTGACGTCGAAGTTAGACAAGCTCAAGTTGCACAGCGACCACGGCGAGGGGCACCACGCCGCAGGCGCCCCGGCGGCGCCCGCGGCCGACGCGTCCGGCGACACCGACGACATCGATGAAGTGGACAACGAGGGCCAGCTGATTCTCATGAGCATCATTGCTCAGTTGCGCCCGGGGTGCGATCTCTCCAAGATCACGCTTCCGACGTTTATCCTTGAAAAGAAGCTGATGCTCGAGCGCATCACCAATTTCTTTGAGATCCCCGAGTTGTTGTTGGCGGCCAACGCAGAACAGGACCCGGTGGAGCGGTTTGTGCTCATGCTCAAGTGGTACTTGGCGTCGTGGCACATTGCTCCCAAGGCCGTCAAGAAGCCGCTCAACCCGGTGCTCGGCGAGGTGTTCACGTGCTACTGGGACGACTTGCCCGGGAACCAGAAGGCATACTACGTGGCGGAGCAAACCAGCCACCACCCGCCCAAGTCGTCGTACTTTTACTTGTGTCCCGAGCTGAAGATCCGCGTCGACGGGGTGGTGATCCCCAAGCTGCGGTTCTTGGGCAACTCGCTGGCGGCGTTGATGGACGGGTGGGGCCACGTGACCCTTGGCAACCACGGGGGCGAGATGTACGTGATGAACCAGCCCAACGTGTACGCGCGGGGCATTTTGTTTGGCAAGATGTTCACCGAGTTGGGCGACCACATGGTGGTCAAGTGCGAGGCCACCGGGATGACGGCCGACATCGAGTTCAAGACCAAGGGGTTCATTCTGGGCACGTACCACGCGATTGCTGGGTCGATCAAGAAGGACGGCGAGGAGCTCTACCAGGTGTCGGGCAAGTGGAACGAGGTGATGGACATCAAGGACATGCGCACCGGGAAAAAGGAGGTGTTTTACGACACCACCAAGCTGGTGTTGGACAAGCCCAAGGTGCGCCCGGTGGAGGAGCAGTGGGACTACGAATCAAGACGGCTCTGGAAGCCCACCATCGACGCGTTGAGCCACCGCGACCACGACACAGCCACCGCAGAAAAGTACAAGGTGGAGAACGACCAGCGAGAAAAGGCCAAGAAACGCATCGAGGACGGCGTCGAGTGGTACCCCAAGTTCTTCCGCCCGGTGCACGACAACGAGCCCGAGGTGCAGGACTTGGAATACATCATCTACAAACCGATGCGGCTCTCGGAGAGCCCGGAGCAGCTCGAGAACGACGTGCTCACGATGGCGCCGTTCTTGCCTGGGCAGAAGTTTGACGAGCGGTTTGAGATTCCTGCGTTCAAAAAGAAGGAATAGGTGCGGATAGAACAGTTGTTTTGATCACATTAATACATAATTAGAATGGAAGGGTTGCTGAGGATGGTTCAGCTACTGTCAAACGTTGGAAATAGAATTGTAGAAAATAGTTACCGTGAGTGGGTACTGTTAGTGTGGTCCTATTAGCCTTGTTAGTGTGGTCCTGCGTGTTCCTGTTAGTGTGGTCCTATTAGCGTTCCTATTAGTGTGGTCCTATTAGCGTTCCTATTAGCGTTCCTTTTAGTGTGATCCTGTTTGTTTCTGTTAGCGTGTTCCTGTTAGTCGTTCGTTCCACCAGTTTCATTCCAGAACATTTTCTTTACCAGGGATTACGATCAGCCACGCCAATATATCACGAAAACACAACTAAACCACTAAACAGCTAAAAAAGCGTTGGGGGGTCTGGGGGGCGCCGCCTGCGGCCCCACAGCATCTTCACGAGTCAATTCCTCTTGCCACGGTGATAATCCCGGGTACTCCGCGATTTGGCCAGTATACAAGGGTAATTTCTTTAGCGTGGTCCCGTTAGCGTGGTGTCCTCGTGTTCCTATCACCGTGTTCCCATCGTAATGTTCCCATCTGTATTTTATTGTCACCAAGGTCTTGTCACCATGTTACCGCTCGCCACTATGTTCCTTTCTTGTCACCATGTTCTGTTCTTGTCCATACTGTTGCCCCGCTGTCACCGTATTCCATGCTTCTTACCCTCGTGTGCACTGTTTACGAAAACGACCAGTGTCTTTGTGTCCTCGGCCCACCCGGTACTCCGCTGCCATCGGATCCACCCTCATTTTACCTTCACTGCCACTCATTTACCTTCACTCCACTCATTTCACCCGCCACTCAAAATATGTCATTCCATGCGTATATTGTCAGACGCTCGCGGTGTAATTCACTTTCACCCCGCCCGATCTCCTACAATACCCCACACTCGCAGATCGCCACCGCCCAGCCAGCACCCACCGCCCGTAGCCCGCTCTTCGCCACCCTCCTACCACCAAATACCCTGCCCACACGCTACTTGCTCTCGCTCGCTACTCAGGGTCCATGCACTTAGTAATGCACCGTAACCACCGCCATCTCTCACCCCCACAAAGCCATTGAAAAAAGAGAACCACACCACCACCACCCCACACCCCCCCCCCCCACCCCCCCCCCCCTCCCCCCCCCCCCTCCCCCCCACCCCCCCCCCACCCCCCCCCCCCGCCCCCCCCCTCCCCCCCA